>CM068373.1:430771108-430804079 GCA_034769895.1 Magicicada septendecula | reverse complement strand
AAAATCGAGTGCGATAACGTGAGGTGGTATACGTTAGTGACCACAGTACTGTGGTTAAGGCTGAGGAAAGAAATAGTTTCTATGGAAATATTTCATTTCGGAAATGATTTTAAATATAAATCTTAGAACACTGAAGTCATGTATGGTTCCCCATACCGATATTTTCGAAAAGTGTCTGTGTGTGTGTTTGTGTGTCCATGTGTCTGTGTGTAGAATTTTTTCTATGGCAAACGATAACTGCCGCAAATTCAAACAGAATCAAATAATTTTTTGCTTGCAGCTCTGAATTGTAGAGGACTCAAGGTCTATTGATTTTGGTCAAGATTGGTTAAGGGGAAGGGGTAGTTTACCAGCAACATTTTATGTTTTAACAAGAGTAAAGTACTTGAAACTTCATTTAAACTTTTCCAAACAATGGTAATTGTTAAAAATAATTTTGTTGTCAGGCAATAAAATTAATATTTTTATTTTTATTTAAATCATGTACGAGTGAAAATATCGTTCATGGCAGGCAAGCATATCTCAATTATGTAATGTTTACGTTTCCAAAGTTTTATTATTGTGATTACCGCAATAACAAGGCAGGCAGGACACACACACACACACACACACACACACAAAATTCTCGTTATTTCTGGCCTCACTCATTTTTATTTTCTTACTTTTGCACGCTTTTTAAATGGAAACTGCCAAAACCCACACCAACACAACACGTGCAAGCCGGAAAGGTGTTCAGCGTGGACAGCGACTTGCTTCCTGTGGTTCGGTGGCCAGTGTAACTGTACATGTTTACAGAGGAACGGTTCACAGACAGACTTTTCGTCTTTAGGGAATGAACCCTCTGCAAGATGCTCAGGGTCCATGAGAGACTTCGGAGCGCTCCATCTTTTCTGGGTGTTTCTTCTGTGAAATGTACACTGTAGATTCGCAGCTTTACTCTGAGCAACGCTCCATAGGGAATGTTGAATTTTTTTTCCACGGTGTACCCTCATACACACTAAAACCTGCTCTAATGTTTTGATTACGGACATAATAATATTAAAACTTTGGTAACTTGAGCACTACTTAATGGAGATCAAACATTAACTTTTACAAGCCATTAATTTTATGCATATTTTAAAGTAATAAATGTTTTAATAAATTAATACAATCTGTGTACTTATTTCTGTTATAATATAAGAATTACAAACTAATATGTGCATGTGTGTATGTATGAAAAATATATAAATATTTTTCTCCTCTGGAAAATGTTGCCGCTCCTGGAAAATATTTTGACCTCACTGATGACTAGTTATTTACTAGCCTGTGTGGAATATAGCATTATGACATGGACCAGAATGGTGGGTGTGAAACAGAAGATACAAACGTATTAAGGAAGAAATGTTTTGCTGAGAAATTTATAATTATACAGGTGAACAGAATCGTCGTTCAGGAAATCAGAAGACGAATGGAAAGAAAAAAAGAAAGAAAGACTTGATTTTAAAAAAGAAAAATGACTAGTATAGTATTGGCAGGAAAGACTTTGATAACACTATAGACATCATTTATCCTCGGCCAATAACTCGCAGCAAGAGTCCAATTTCATTACAGGAATCAGATTGCAGCTCCCTTTGGCCAGCTCTTCGACAAACATTTTATCCAAAAGTACAGTCCTTCCTCACGAAAGTTGAGAATAGTCTTCACCCACCTGACATGGGGGTACCATTTTAGCTGATACGTCATTTCTTCAGAACTCAAGCATCCACTTATTTAATTAATATTTAAATCATTTTTTTTTTAGCCTCCAGGTGGTCTAGTGGCTAACGCGGGCGATTGATGCGCTCGTGGTGGTCCCGGGTTCAATTCCCGGCGGAGGTTCCTTTACGGCGCGGCGTGTACTCAGCGCGTCGTGAGGCAAACTGAGTAGGGCGCTGAGATAACAGCGCCGCCGCCTCCTGACTGTGAATATATCGCAACTAGCGGCTGGTGGCGCGTAGTACTAGCCGTACACCGTCACACTAACACAAAAAGCCGCGCGGCGCGATACGCCTTGGTCTTTTTAACGGACTGTTGAGCGGAGGATTTTTTAAAATCATTTTAAATATAAATTTTTATGATGTACAGTAACTTCATTAAAACAGCCAATCAATGAGTGAAACGCTTTACACGAAACTAGTAAAAAAATTTTTTTATTTAATTTTGTATTCTATTTTATGTATTTAAGGTCAATACTTACACTCTTTTCAAATAAGACTTTAGTTTTTATAAATTTAATTTTTTTTATTCTCCTTTGTTTCTATTTTGTGCCAAATTTTGGTTTGTTTTGTTTTTAGTAAATGCAAATTTCTCTAACTTGTATTTGTTTTCCGCCGACTTTACTAACATGAATTTTTTCATAATTAAACTTTTTTAAGTATGTTTAGTTCTGAGACATGTTTTATTCAATTTTCAGGTCAAAAGCCATATAAAACCATCAAATTTGCCCCTTAATTCAAGTTCAAAAAATTTCATTATGGCTTCACTTTATTTACCCTTGGAGCAGAAATAAGAGCAAATTTTTGTTAGCCATAACTTAAAAGCTAAGCATTTTCAGAACTATGTTAATAGGAATTTTTTAAGCCTAAATCAGTTCCTGAAATATTGCTGTGAAATTTTGAATCATTCTGTATAAAAATCAATAAAAGCTCTCCAACTGGATCACTGTATACATGTCTATGAAATAATTCTGTCTTGTTTTATAAATACAACTGGTGAGGAATGATGTAATATACTGCACATAATATTATTAGTGACACACTCATTAGAAATTTAGATTACAACAACACAGTACAGTGGAGTGCAGTTTACTAATTACAAAAAGTTGGCAAGATACTGTACTTAAGAAAGTCATACACATTGTTTTGTTAATGATTTTATTACGCTGCATGATAACACCCACATTATCTGTTTTACTCTAGGAAATATTAATTGCTGCATTTTCACTATTCTAATTTTAGTTTCTGATGAAACAAGCTTACAAAAATATTTTTGCGTACAATCTGACCATTGTTGTGTACAGCACTTCCCATGGCCACAATGTTATATATATCTTGAAAAATTATGGTATGGTTTTTTTCATTTGTATCACATGTTTAAAGAAATAGATTTATTATGTACATAATTAATATTTATCAGGGGCATACTTATTGGGGATTAAGAGATGGTAAGAGGAATTATGATATCAGGAAGGAACTGAGTTTATTTTCAATAAATGAATAATAATGTATTGCACCAAATGGTAAGACCACTTAAGTAGGCAGCCAGATAATAACATTGTCCAAAAATCTTGGCACTATATAGTAAGAGGTGAAAGAGAACCAGGACAGCCATAAGCAAGATGGTCACAGCTACCTGCAAGACCTGAACAGACATAATCAATCCCTAATTCCTGAAGTAAATGGTGATTATGATGAAGATGATTATGATGATGATATATTATATTTAAATACATACAGAAATATATATGACATTTCTTAGATTTTTGCAAGTATGATATGATACTGTTATGACATCACAGAACAATCTACGTATTTATCGAATGTTCCAGAGGAATCCGGCTGTAATGTGTCCGTACGTGATTTCAACATGCGCCCACGAGACTTTTCTAGACGCCACCTGAAGCCGTGCACACTATGTCAAGGCTGCAATGAATTACGCTCTAATGATTTCCTTTATTGTTAATGCGTAGTTAGCAAATATTCTGGAACATCAGCAGGGTATAAACACAAGTACTCAGAGACGTTCAGTTTAGTTTGAGTTGTGATTTATTGGAATGCGGTTCGTAGTATTATAGTGAGTTATTGTCGGGCGATTACCCAGTGATTACACAGTGTGTTTAAGTGGTGATTTACACAGTGCAGTTTGAAGTATTGTGGCGAAGTTTTACGTGTTTTATAATTGTGTGGGAAATTGTAATACAATTGTGTTTTATATCAGTTAACATTTTTATTGAATGTGAACAATTTTTATTTGATTTGTTGTGAGAGACTGTCTTGTTAATTACAAACTGTTTAACTGTGATAATTAATGCTGGTGATTAGTGACTTAATTGGTGTATTGTATTTTGTTTTCCACTGTACCATACAACGATCAGTAGATCAGTAGACCGTCATAACAGTATGTTGCTTTGAGTTGAGTCCATCATTAAGTCCATCCATCATCATCCACCAACCCTGTGCTGTTCCCAGTAAAGGCTGTGCCAGTTGTCTTTATAGTTTTCTAGATAATTCTACTGTGTGCATGATTTCCTTGCTGCATGGCCTTAGATGTTTGTCAGTATTTAGTCTTTGCTCTTCCTGGCTTGAACCAGAAGTAAGGCAGTTGCTTTGTCTCCTGGCAGTGGTAATGTACCTACCGGCACTACAGCTACAAAATATCTAAAGTGTATGTCTGTGTGACTTTTACAATAGAAAAAGTAAAAATCAAATAACAATGAGTAGATAATTGATACATGTGATTACAGTGTAATGATCCCAATTATGATGATTCATTAATAAATTCAGTGCAAGTGACAATACGATGTTAATCAAGCCTAAAATTGGCAAACAAATTATACTATAGTGCTTCAGCGTAGTAGGGTTAATTTTTGCTGCTGTCGCAGTTTCATTAGGTGCACTGGATTAATGTCCACACGTGATTTACGACAGTCAGACTGCTAGATTTACAATGTCATTTACAGATACGTGTACAATACAGACTGTGAAACCCATAATTACTGTTATGCTGGGCCAGCATAATTAGATAATTTAATTTGTGCACATTTATAATTTATAAATAAAATGTTATGCACATTTTACTTGGAAGGCTTTTACAACATTTCAGCAGATTCATGATGCTATCCTCTGGCTATAGATTTATCTATGATGTTTTGGAACATAATCAATGAGAAGTCATCCTAGAATGTCAAGGCTGAACCAACAGCCTGATGATGTTGTGTGTGCATGCATGTGCAAATAAACACACACACACACACACACACACACACACACACACACACACACACACACACACACACACACACACACACACACACACACACACACACACACACACACACACACACACACATGCTGCAAGTGCTTCTTAAGTGTTGCTGATTTTTTTTATATGTCCGCATTCTTATATCTATGTTTCAACATCAGGTCTTATTCAGAAGTGTGTCTATTTTGGTTATGCTTGCTTATGCACATGGCATTAATTGTGCCATGACCCCGGTAATGACTGGGTTCCATATGACCACAACTGCCAGCAAAGGTTTACAGCATATGCTGCTGATGTGTTGGTATATACGCTGATTTCCACATCACACTAAGATTGTTAGAGCCATCCTTTTTGTATTCTCAGTAGTTGAAACACTACAGTAATTTTTGTACAGTGTAGACAACGGTGGGTTTTGAGGCTTCAACTCCCCGCCACTGAAATCTTCCACTTAGTAAAATTTCATAATTTTGTATCACATTATTGTCCTTCTAAGGTAGGTATAAATATTGTTTATACTAACCAATAATCAGTCTTGGTTGTGACATCACTTATAAAATGGATCATAATGGTGATCATAAGGTGGCTAACTTTTAGTCAATACGTGTCACAATTTGTCAAGCATTATCAATGAAAATAAGGAAAGAAACTTGAATAAAATTTTATTAAGGTAATAGCAATGCCAGAGTTATTATATGGTTCTGAAACTTGAGTTCCAGTGCACAAACATCTGAGTAGGACCTATGCATTGGGGATGTGATTATTGCTATCTGTTAAACGTTCCACTTGAAAAGCTAGACTCTACAATGAAGACATAAGCAATGAGCTAAACATTTTTAATATCCAAAATTGTATTGCAGAAAACAAATAGAGATGGCTTGCTCATCTGAATAGGATACCAGATGGTAGGTTTACAGATCACAAATTAAGAAATGCTGTGGACTGTTATAGGTCATGCAAGATGCTGATGCCCCTTCCCCAGATGTTTACTCAACTACTATACCAGCATTCAGGCTTACTATCTGACTACAATGCAAGGTGGTGGAGGGATAAATAGCAGTTTTGAAGCAGCCCAGTTCAGTTAGTTACACCTAGCGATTTTAGAAGTGCGATTCAGAGTTATTGTGGCATTTTGGTGAGAAGTGATTATTGTGTTAATCAGTGCGAAACGGTAATAAGGTGACATTTATTTAAATTTGTTGGACAAATTGAACATGAATTATTCTATAAGAGTGCTTTGTTGATTTATGTCTTTTTATTTAAGACACTCCATTTGTGTGTCTTAATAAAGTTGGTAATTAGTTACTTCATTGGTGTCAGTTAGTCTGTTTCCACTGTACCCATGACTATTTGTGTGCTCATCATAACAGTATTATAGTGTGCTGCTTAATGCATTCACTGTTCTATGTTTTCTTTTAGAACTTAAATTTTTCTTATTCCTGGTCAAAAATTGGATAAAACGCTTAGGTGTGCAAGCACTGTGTATATGACATTTTTAATTTTTAAGGTTCTTAATATCGTCATTGCGTACTTTTAGATATTATTCCCATCTTATATCTATTTTATTATAACTAGTATTCTGGTGTCTATATATTCAACAACAGATTTGTACATTACATTGACTGAAAGTTTGACTCTTATATAAAAGTTATGTTTTTCTTATGTTTACTTGTTTCTTTATTTCCTATAAACTGTTTCGTAATTACTTTTATTTATTTACTTTATTTTTGTTTCAGATATTTCCTCGTATATTTTTCAGTTTCCAGTGAATTATGGCAAGCATAAAATTAAGATCTGATGATGAAACAAGTTCTGTGACATTTTCTTTTTACATGGACAGGTTCCTAGCCCATATGAAAAAAATCTCAACCATGAGGAAAAGGGACACCTCTATAGGAGTTACTATATCTTAGCCAAGGATCTACAGTTTTAGGTGGCAGAGATTCACACTCACCTTCCTCCTTCTGGTCTTGTATACTTAAGGATTTAATGCTGATTGGTCAATGCTGCCTTCAAGTTTAGATTGTGCTGGGTTGACAATTGGACATTCTAGGGCTGACGTATAGTCTACCTCAGTAGTGGGGTGAATTGACGAATATCTGCCAAACTATTGTGACACTGAAGATGGCTTCCAATGGTGGGGCTGAATATTTGTTACCAACAACAGTCAACCATGACCTATCAGCCATGGCTATGGATACATATCAGTGGGAACAAAGTTGAGAGCTCAGTTCCGACTCCACAAAGATGGCTGTTGTGGGCACAGCCAGAACATCAGGTACCCTTCACATAGGGGACCCTGGGCCACGGCCTGACAGCCTGGGAAGATTTATTTCTATTGACATTGGCTGTCAACGGAGAACTTAATGCTCTTTTATTAAAGTTATAAGTATGCTTACTAATTCTGATTAATTAGTTTGGATTAGCAAAGTATACTGTCTGCATGCTAACTTCTGTTATCTTCAGGTAGATTTAATTCAAGAATGGCTTGCTTGAGAAAACGTAATGCGAACTGCAAAACTCTCAACTTTACCCAATTGTATGGGGCTTTTAAATTTAAATCCTTGGAAGGCGTGTGTTGATAACTCATATTGGTTCCATTTAGGTGTAAAAGGGGACAGAAGCTGAGTGTCTGAATGTAGTAGTAACTATCTGGCTGAATGTACCAAAATTATAAGTGTTACTGGCGTTTTTGTATTTAACAATTTTATCATTTACTGTTACCAGACTATAAAAAGCATGTAATAATACATAGACGCAGACGTGGATGAGTAGCTTCAGGAACAAAATATGTATTAAACGATAACGATCACACCCATCGTTGCGATGTTTAATATGGCCTGCTTGGCTGAGACAGATGATCGATATCGTGTTAGTAAATATACATTGTTTTTGTAGTTTCCTATAACTGTCCATCCCATATCCCTATATCACCATTCTGTCAGTCCAAATCCCTTTAGAGACATCTACTACTCAGTTTATCCCCCTACTTGAACTTTCATTGATGTCATTTCATATGAACTTTTGAGTAAGACTTTCAAAACTTTAAACACAATTTTATACTATAAATTTAACTTTGTTACTTATATCTTACTGGTTTTTATGTATGTAAGATATTTATTTAGATATAACAGCTTGCTCTTATAGCAGTGATATATATCGTTAGTTGTAAAGCATCTTTAACTATCACAACACATTAGTTAGCAATAAAATAGCACAGCAAAGTATAATATAACTCAGCCCATAATCACGTAACGGGAATTAACTTTTGTAATACCTATGTTAATTGTCAGAAGAATGAGGGACAAACATTTTATGTCATTAAAAACACATAAAGATTATATTTTACCTTTACGACATATTAGTCTTTTAAGCAATAATTTACAGTATTCTGCAAATGATTCTATATACTATTATACTTTAATTAATCTACATTATTATACATTATTATGTACAATCATGAAAGAATTCATTAAAATTAAAATAAGGTTTGTACAAAATTTTCTATACGATCTTATTTACACTTATTTTCGTGTTTCCCCACAGATTTTATGATGTTTGTGGACTGGGTCAACGATCAACTGGAAAAGGTGTCAGTACCACATCTGAGAGGAGAAACCTTATACCGTAATTTGTACAGCCAAGTAGAGAAACTTAAGTGATTACTTTTATGGCCAGTGTGCATTAGAGTTCTATCCGCTGCACCTAGTTTGAACCCTGTCCAATTCCTGTAAAATATGTGGAACTTTGGAAGCAGTTTTTGGATTTTTTCAGGCCAATGAACATTCAGGGTAGCGTCTTAATATAAAACTTAACAGAACTCAAAATAATATATGATTGTCATTGAGGTTAACTAGATAAATAATAATAATGTAGTTTGATAAGTGAACATAAGTTTTTATTGCCAATGTTTTACACTGTCACAATTTTCGAGCTGTTGAGCTGTAGTCCAGATTGTTTATATTCACTTCCAGACATTTCATCTGTACCCAATGACAGACATCTTCAGTGAAGCATGAACACAGATCACAAACACTCATGAACATTTGTGATCATAAACAAACAAAGGATCCATTTGTGGGTATTTGCAAGGGCGTAGCCAGCCTCCGAGCTGGGGGGGGGGGCAGCATGCAAGGGTAGTCATACTTAGCGGTACCATATAGCATAATGGCGGACATCCAAGAAATGCTTTGTTGCTGTAGTATCTCAGAAACCCTTTATTATTAACTTACCTTAGCCTAAATGTTGATTTATTTGGCTCTACAAAATAGTGACTAAGCATTTACATGTGAAATTTTTACGTTTGTATAATTAAACATGCACACACAAAAATATTTAAAATAGAATGACAAAAATAGACAACAAAAAAAACAAATTTATTGACAAGAAAGATTTAAAAATAATGAAATTAAGAAAAAACAAGTTTCCGTGGATTGGCAGCAAATTTGTCAACGACTTCCTTTAGGAACTCTTCATAGTTTTGGAAGACAAATTTCCGATGGATGCTCATAATGGCAAGTCCGATCAAGCGATCCTCTCCCATTGTGCTTCGAAGCTAAGTCTTTATTCTTCTAAGGCTGCTGAAAGAGCGCTCAACTGTACTAGTGGTGCATGGCTGTGCCAAAATTATCAAAAGAGCTTTCTTTGTCGTAGGGAAAAAACAGACAGCTTCTTTTATAAATTCTGAGATGTTGAGATCTCTTAGCTCTTCTTCTGTTAATTTCTTGTCCATCCATATCTTGTACCAAATTTCTATTTCGGCATCTAAGCCATCCAAATGATAGATGCTGGTAAAAGAATTCGTCTTTTGCTTCAACTGGTCGATGTTCATAGTTAACATGTGCGAAGGATGCAGGTAAGTTAGTGCAAAGGCTGGTGAGTTCTCATTGGAAAATCGCAATTTTAAAGATGTAATTACGGAGTCCAGGTACGGTACGATCAGGGACCTCCTCCAGAATTCCGATGCATTAGATGCTGGAGGGCTGCTCCTGTGGTGTTGCCTTCCTACAGTCCTCGCGATGGTCAGTTCCACTCCCAGCTGCTCTGCCAGATGGTTGGCATCCTTCAGCAGTTCATCTGGGATTGTTTCTACATTCTCACGATGGCTTTTTAACAAATCCACAATCCGATGAATGTGGTCTGAAACTTTGACCAAGTCGAGAGTTTTTGATTGCAAAGCATTTACGACAGGTTCTAACACAGCAGAATACTTTGCAATCAAAACCATAGCCATTATGAATGATGAGTTGCTGGCTGCTGAGTGAAGTTGGAAGGCACTTTTGCGAGTGTTAGTATTTCCTTGAACAGAGAGCGTTTCCAAGGCTTGAACAATTTCTCGGAAATTTTCTTTGAAAATTCTTATACACTTATATTTCTCCGACCATCTCGTTTCGCACAGACATGGAATATTTGGAATGAGTTTCCTCCTCAGAACTGATTCTCTAAAATACGTGATGATGTCTTTTATAGTTGCAACGGTGTTTCGAATTTCGGGTATCAAATTGAGATCATTCACTACTGGATTAAGTCTGTGCGATGAACAATGAAAGAATAAAGCTCTAGTATACTTTTTTTTTCAGTATGGCCTGAACACCACCTTCGTTGCCAGCCATTGTGGAACAATCATCAAAACCTAAACCTACTTATTTCTCGGGAAGGAGCTCCTGTTCTGTAACAAAATGATCTATAGCCTTTGCAATTGACTTAGAGTCAAGTGCTTCTAACTCCACGAAGCCAACGAACTCTTCTCAAATTTCTTTCAGCATCAAGTCATAAAAGCAGAGGCCAATAGAGAGCTGCTTTTTACCTGATATATCAGCAGTTTCGTCAGCTAATATGCTATATGCGTATGCTTGTTTGGCACTTTTAACAATGTAGTCCCTAATGACACTGCCACATAAATTAATTATTTCATTCTGAATTTGAGGTGACCGATAGCTTGAATTTTTCTTACCATGCTCAAAGTGTTCTTTCAATGGTAGGTCTCCATCTTCGATTCGAAGGCAACACAAGTCTTCAAGTACTCCTTCATCTTGATGTTTTCCCCTTAGGGGATCATGAGTGCCAGAAAAGGCAATACAGGTTATGATAGAAGATATTACCTTCCTGTTTTCCTCTGCAATTTTATAGTGAAATTTTTGTACCTGAATATCAACTGGAACTTCATGGGTGAATCCTCTAGCCGAATCAGTTGCCAACATATGCCACTGGCTGGTCGAATGGTTTCTGCAAGCCTCATGTATATCTTTGTATTTCGTGAAAGGTCTGACAATGAAGGATCCAAAAACCCCTTTGACTGTACTTAAAGCAGGTGGGAATAAGACACAGTACTTGCACAATGCACCTTTCACACTTGGAGTATGCCATCCATGGGGAATATGTATCCAGCCACTGATAATTAAACTTTCTTTTCAGGTGAGTAGCATCGGCCGCAAAATCGTAGGTCTTAGGTGGAATCCAGCAATCTGTCAGCAAGTGTCTTTTTTTCTCTTCTGAGATCATAGACGATCGTCCCAAATATCTGCCCAAGTCATTTTCATGACTATCATCCATTCCTGTTTCTACAGCATCACAAGTTGAACTCGTTAAGGAGCTGGGTCCCACTCCCGCAGCATCTATAATAGTGGATGGTGTCTTCTCTTGCTCTGACTGTTGGACCTTCGCATTGCCATCGTCTTTGTCGCTACTGCTTTTTTCATTGTCTGCTGGTTTTTTCCTCTTTAAAGTCACTGAAAACAATGAATAAAGAAAACATAGTGTAAGCCACTCTAAATTCTTTAGAAAAATTAATTAGAAAAGAAAATATTTTTTGTAGTTGTCAATAGGTAGGAATATACATATTATACTACTCCCTCTGTCCAAAAATATAATATACAAAATCTGGTATAATATGGTTACACAATAAAGTTGCTTTATTATTTTCATTCAATTGTTTTTACAAACGCCTAGTTAATCATCACCTACTCTTCACACTCCACTCATGATTCAAACTCTTGTTTCAAGGCTTCTACTTAACACACGGAAAACGTTTTTACTGTAATACACAGTGCTATCGAGCACAGTAAATATCCAATGTAAATATTCGATGTACCCTAGGCCTACATCGAATGTTTTGGTGACTAAGTCACGCACTCCTTCGATGCCGTTCACTTGATTTTTCGATGAACAGCATCAAGATTCTTATATAGTCACCAAAACATTCGATGTACGTACACGGAAAAACATTGTGGCAAGCATCGAACAACACGGTGACCCGACCCTTATACTTGATATTTACTGTGCTCGATAGCACTGTGTATTACAGTGAAAACGTTTCCGTGCACAGAGCAATGAAATTTTGAACACTTCCTCACCTCTGCTGCCCCTCAGCGTGCATATAGTATAGATGTTAATATAAAATAGCGTCATCTCTGTGGACCAGAGAAATTCTTAAACAGAGACCAAAGGACCTACAGGAACGTTTTAGGCAAATCTCTCTCTCTCTCCTCTTAAAATATATACCATATTTTCAGACAGAGGGTTTATTATTTTCATTATACAAACGAAAAGGGTTTGGTTACGGTTCTTTAATATTGCGTATGTATTTACTTACCACTAGTAAGGAACTTCCTGGTATCCATGTTAATGGCAAAACAGCGTTAAACACTAACAACGTGAATTGTAAATACGGAATGTTAATAACTGAACTATATTTTTTATAAATACAAAACTGGCTCAAAAAACTCTGAACCAAACTGTTAGGTTAGCCCACGCACCGAGGTTCAGGTCGACTGATCGGTACCTTATGCTGTCTTCAAGTTTGCCAACATAAAAGACAAAGATTGTTAGTTTTGGCACGATTTTCAACTAAATTTTTACTTTTTTGTATTTTTTCGTCGCTCTTCGCTTTTTTATTTTTGCATTTGTCTTTTCATCATTTCAAACTTCTTTGTTCTGTTCTATTTTTTGTCATTTTGTATTTTTCTTTTCCCTCTAGGGGGGGCAGCTGCCCCCCTGCCCCTCGCTGGCTACGCCCATGGGTGTTTGTGATCTGTGTTCCCACGTCACTGAAGATGTCTGTAAAGAGAATGGATGAAATGTCTGGAAGTGCATATAGACAAACTGAACCATGGATTAACAGCTTGGAAAATTGTGACAGAGTAATGTGGTTAAATTATATCAGAGCAGTAATTTTATAACAGTTTGTACTTGTATTTAAAAATGCATTCAAATTTACAGACTTAGATTAAGAAGAAATAAATGTAAACTGCATAAAGTTATGAGTAATTTCTTGTAATTTATTCTAAAGAATTCAATAATATTCTTCTTCACATCTAGTAAATGTAAGGATGTATGGCCATGGAGAGTTAGTCACTCAGCTGGATTGCATGCACAATTTTTGAAATCGGTATGTACCTGTATCCTATCAATTCAGTCCACAATGTGGATTCATTTAATTGAGTATTAGATTTGTCATTATAGTAGTGAAATATAATTGTTTAATAGTATTGAAGTATAATGGTGTATATTGGTGTGTAATAATGTTGTAGTGTATAACTGGAAAGTTACAATAATAAATCATATTTGTAAGGAGTGATATTAGCCTCTTTTTGAATCACTTACCTATGTTAAAATGAGCGTTATCATGGAACATTATAACAGATTACACTAATATTCTACCTGAACTGCAGAACTCATTCAGGGAGTACAAAGAATTCACTGTATTATTTTGAACAAAGTTTATTTATTATTACATAAATTTTGGTATTAGATAATTTTTCAATTATGGTAAAAATTACAAAAATCCCAATGACTCTACTGTATATTTACTATTTCTTTAGTAATATAACAACTGTAGAGTATGCAGTCATACAATAAACACTAAAAATTCAAAATATTCGAAATTGGGATACAATTTCTTTTTGTCTGCTAGAATTTCACAATTTTTTTGAATTTTTTATCTCTTTTAGGCCCTGCAGTCCCAAAATATTGAATTTTCAAAACTTAACAGTACACGGGATTTCCCATATGGGGTTTTGTGATGTTTTCAAAAACTTTTTTGCCCCTCATATTTTTTCCTCCCACCCCAATAATGTTCTCAAAAACAATAGTGGTCTGTAGGGTACAAGTATGGACATGTATGACAAGTTTTACGAAAATTGGTAGATGTGTTCCAAAATTATCATGTAATGCCCCAAACAGACAGACAGACACACAAATGCAAAATGGTTGAGTTAAAACTGAGAACTCACTTTGTTTGTTCAATTAACAACAGATGAAACTTAGACCAGAAGGGAATTATAACTTTCTAATTTGTTCTGCTTGTGTCAGGAGTACCACACAATTACAGAAGTCACACTGAACAAAATTTACACTGCTTATCTTAATATATTTTTTCAATGTCAAGCAAATTTTTTATTCTCCCAAATACTTACTATATTTTTCTTAGTCTATAATTTTTGTAACTTCTTAATTTTTTACATTGACTATGTTAGTGTAAAACATTTAAATACTTATATTCTTTTTGCAATGACCACTAGAAATACAGACATATGAGTACGTACAGGAAAATTTTTTATAACTCTGTGTAGCACTTAGATAGAAAATATTTACAACAAACAGCAAGGAATACATAAACTGAACTAATCAAACTGCTTTTGTAAAGCAATATTTTTTAACATGAAATGTAACATACGCCACCAAGCATCTGGGTATATTGTTTTCACACTGAATGGCTTTATATTCAAAGTTTCAATAGGTGAATAAAGCTTGTCCTTCACATATTACCTCCTGCCTCCTCTCTTTTTGGAAGATCAATCTACAAAACAACAGAGTTCTGTGGTGTAAAAGTAAGGACACGCATGACAAGTTTTATGAAAATCAGTTGATGTGTTCAAAAGTTATCATGAGACAGACCCAAACAGATAGACAGACGGAGAGACAAATGCTAAACAATCAAGTTATAACAGAGAACTCGCTTGATTCATGCAATTACAGTTACAGCTGTAACAATAATGTGTGTCATGTTATGTTAATTGTTCCAGCGAGAGTCCAAAAAGGCATGCTCAAGAAAAATAATAATTATTTTTCTTATTGCTGACACAATGTAAATACGGAGTAAATAAAAAATAAACAATAAACTAGTAATGTAAAAACAAAAGATTAACAATAAAATAGTAGATTTGTTTTTTAAAACAGCACAATGTGCATCACTTCATCATCAAAAACAAGTAATGAAATAACTTATCCATCACAATTGTTTAATATTGTTACGACGGTCTAGTGATCATTATATGGTACAGCGGAAAACAAAATACAAGACACCAATTAAGTCACTAATCACCGGCTTTAATTATCACAATTAAACAGTTTGTAATCAACAAGATAGTGTCTTACAACAAATCAAATAAAAACTGTTCACACACAATAATAATGTCAATGAGTATAAAATGCAATTGTATTACAATTGTCCTACACACATATAAAACACATAACACTTCGCGACAATACTTCGAACCACGCTGGAATATATCGCCACAAAAACTGAAACTGAGCATTGCTGAGTACTTGTATTTATACCCTGCTGGAATTCCAGAAACATCCATACTACGCATAAAGAACACTACGGTACTAGAAAACACCAGAACGTAATTGTTTGTGACCTTGACACAGTACATGAGGCCGTCGAATCCGGAACAATCTGACTAACGCATGTTGAGAATCACGTACGCACACAACATTACAGCCGGATTTCACTGGAATAGCCGAGAATGTTCTGTAATGGTGTAACAACTTTTCCGAATTACGTAACAATATAATTTATCTTGGAATAAATACCCATATTTATTTATATACCTACTGTATATGTATTCATATACATATAACCAAATGTATGCCCTTACCTATATACACCCATATGCAAATGTATGCCCACACACCCAACCACATATTGTCCACATCACATGGCATGATTTTAAAAGTTTTTTTTAGTACCTGTGATACCCTTTTTATGAAAATCTTTGATTCACTTCTGAAGCAGATCAAGTGGACTGATTAATTCCATTTGTTGCAAAATATTTAGACACTTACTCTCCTAGGCAGGTTAAGAAAAAAATGTGTACCTACATAATGTTTAACAATATCAGCATCTGCATAAAACGGAAGAACGTTTACACCAAGTACCTAGTACCATTATTCTTTTTGTGTTACTTTTAAATATATAATAATTAGGGCTGTCGACTTAATCGGTTAATCGAACCGATTAACCGATTAATAAAAAAATTCGATTAATCGATCAATGTGCTTTAATCGAATCAATGTGCTTTAATCGAACCGATTAAAATTGTAGTGTGGTGAAGGAAAAATAATTGTTTTGCGAGGCACAAAACCTGTGTATTGTATTGTATTATTATTATTTGCCGGGCGAAGACGATTTGAGCAAGCTGTACCTGAAAATGGTCGACTTGAGCCGGATTTACAACAGGGAAAAGTTCCGAGTAGAGCCGGCTTTTGTTCACGATATAATCCCTTCTAATCCCTTATTCTACACCTGACCAGAGAGTTTTATTTGTAAAAAGTGGTCTTTTTTGTATAAATATTTGTAGACTACACTTTGTATAGTCGTACCTATTCGTAGATATTCGTAGTCGGTTTTCAGAAAGTGCAGCTCTAAATAAAACAAAGTTTGTCACAAACGACTGTTAGTAGATAGGTTAGGCTAGAAATAATAAAGCACAGGGGGGTCGCAGGGGGGGGGCAAAGCCCCCCCGCTACGTGGGGGACTCAAAGTTTACATTAAAAAATTGCATCCTCACTCAAGGGGTTAGTCACTCAGTCGCGGACGAACTGTCGTATTTCGCTACGGAACTTCGCGGACAAACTGTCGTATTTTAAAGTAAGTTGATGTTCATGTCTATGCTTCAGAAAGGTAAAAGAAATAATACCTCCTTAATTGCTTTCTTCTAAACCGATGGTTATTTTGGGTCACATTACCTGGAAATTCTTTAATGACAGTCCTGCCAAGTACCTTCCCCACCCCTACCTATTATGTCGCTTGACCGTGTTTTGTAATGTAATACTACAATAGCCTGTCCGGTATTTCCTTTCCAATAGTTTGTAAAAGCAGTGGTCAATTTTATTCATACTTATATGAAGGGGTGGGGAAGGTACTTGACGAGACTGTCATTAAGGAATTTCCAGGTAATGTGCGAATGGACAGATGCCAATTGCTAGAAAGACACAGTAGAAAAAGTGACAACTTAAACCTCAGTTCGTGTGTGGTTGTTATTTGTTATTCAGAAGTTAGTGTATAGTCACATTCAGTGTTTGTGAACTTCAGTTACAAATATGGCTTATGAACTGATGCGAGGAAAATTAGGTAAAAGTTTCGGATTTAAACTAAACGATTGTGGTAAGGTGACAGACAGAAAAACAGTGTTTTGTAAGAAGTGCGGAAAATCGTTCAGTTATATTGGAAGTACAAGTAGTCTTCAATATCATCTTAAACATATTCATCCTTTCCAAAGTGTATCTGCATCTATCAATGACACTACTAGTTCATCTTCTCAGTCAACGTTGGATCACCTAATATTGAAGCCTGTGCCCTCTATTAAGGAAACTGAAATTACGAATAAACTAGTGAAGTGGATTGTGCAGGATAGTAGACCGGTCAACACTGTCTCTGATTGTGGTCTTGAAGAGGTTTTACGGGAAGCTCTTAATTCTCACACTTACCATCTTCCCTCTAGAGACACGGTAACAAAAAAAATTGAAAAGTTGTACGACATAGAAAGGTCAAAATTATTAGATAAACTGAAACAAGCAGAATTTGTTAGTCTCACGGGGGATTTTTGGTCTTCCATATCTAACTGTAGCTACTTGGGGGTTACAGCTCACTAGATTGATTCAAATTGGGAATATCGTAATTCAACATTACAAGTGAAACATGTTACAGAAAACCACAATGCCGCTAACTTCACAGAAGAGTTTCAAGATGTAGTTCGTGAATGGGGGTTGGAAGATAAAGTTGTCGCTGTTTGCACTGACAATGCAAGAAATATCGTTCTAGGAGTTGAAAGTGCAAAGTACGACAGTTTTCGGTGTGCAGCCCACACTCTACAATTAAGTTTAAATAAAGCTATCACGGATGCTGGTATCGAAACATTACTTTCAAAGTGCAGGAAAATAGTGTTACATTTTAAACACAGCCCTTATCTAGAAAATCAGCTTGATAAAAAACTTAAAGAACAAGGCCTTGATGCATGTAAATTAAAACAGGACATAGTTACTCGATGGAATAGCACATATTTCATGATCGAGAGTCTTATGAAAGCTAAAATGGGTATTATAGACGTCCTATCGACCCACTCTTCTAATATCAGACCTCTAACAACAATTGAATGGGAGATGATAGAAAAAATGATTGTGTGTCTTAAGCCATGTTTAGAAATATCAGACCTCCTTGGTGGTAGCAAATATGTGACAGGTAGTGTTGTATTGCCTGCAGTAACACACTTGAAATTATCTTTATGTTGCTCCGATGTCGATCCTGGGTACATAGCTAGATTTAAAAGGACTCTTGTAGAAGATTTAATGGCTAGGATAAATAATTGGTGTAATTTGAAGACATACCAGGAAGCTACTGCTCTCGATCCTAGATTTAAATATCTTAGATGTATTGAAAAAAGGATCGGGAATCCGTGTGGAAAAGAATTTCGGAGAGAGACATGGACGGAGTACAAGTTCCAGTAGAACCATGCAGCAAGAAGAGGAAACTGAATTTTGAAACCGACGAAGACGAACAGGATTCTGGTAATGCCATTTCAGTTTCGAGTTTGGCACCACTTGTGATGGAGATTGCAGTCTACAAGTCGTTGGTGGAACTAGAAGATGACTTCGCAGACCCTCTGCAATGGTGGAAAATACATTCAGTTCAGCTTCCACATCTTGCACGCATAGCAAAAAAATTGCTTTGCATTCCAGCTACTTCAGTTCCCTGTGAGCGAGTGTTCAGTGATGCTGGAAATATTGTTACTAAGAGAAGGGCCGCCCTTAGTTCTGAACATGTCAACGTACTGACATGTCTGAAGTCCTGGAGCAAAGAGGTGTGACTGTGAGTAACTGTCAACTTCACAGTTTCAAACTTTTGTATCATTAAATCATCAATATTGAAATACAGGGTGGCCCATAAGTCAGTTGGCAAAATTGCAAATAGCACTTTCATTGTAGAGGTGCAGCAGGGATACAGATACAGATAACGCATACAGATAGTTAATAGCATAGTTCTCATGACCTACAAGAAATGCTCAAAGTGGCCTCCATCCTTTTCTATCTAAATTTGACATCTTCGAAGCACTGAAGCACAAATTATGTCCGAAATATTCAGGGACTGTAGGTGTTCAAATTCAGATTGAATGCATTCCTTCAATTGTTCCACATCACGAATCTTCACGGAGTACACTGCATTTTTTAGTATACCCCAGACCGAGAAGTCCATCGGGGTAAGATCAGGAGAACGTGGAGGCCATTCAACACGACCCCGTCTGCCAATCCATTCATCGAACGTTGCATTCAAAAAGTCTCTCACAATCAGTCCATAGTGAGGGTGATGGGTGAGGGCCCCATCTTGTTGCCATATCAACTTTTCTCGAATTGGCTGCAGGTGTTCAAAAAGTGGACTGTTTTCTAGTTCCATCAACACTTCGTGAAACATTTGTAGGTAACTTTCAGCATTCACTGTACCATTAAAAAAGTATGGTCCGTTGATCCCACCGGCAAAGATCCCTGCCCAAACAGTAACACCCGGAGCATTTAACTCTGTCTCTATCACCACATGTGGATTCGCAGTATCCCAGTAAACACAGTTGTGCCTATTCACTGTACCATTCAGCTTAAAAGTAGCCTCGTCACTCCAAAGAATGATTTAGTAAAATTGTGGATCGGCTTCTTGTCGTATTGCGTACCATTCGCAGAATTCTGTACGCCTACAACACGAACAACAAACAACGAACAAGCGCTAACAACAGCATACACATCAACATCGACCTAACCTCATAACTTCAAATCTCAACTGAATTATGGGAACTACTGCTCTAGTCAAGTCAAGTAACTACTATGCTAGTCAATCGAGCGTCTACATACTGCTAGTGCCAACTGACTTATGGGCCACCTGGTATATTAAAAATTAAAAACTTAACTGCTTTTCAATTTTTTATTACTTGCATGCCCAATACAATTAAAATTTAAAACATAAAAATAAAAAATATGTCTTCTTTATAGTTTATAGCATATGGAATTATAAAAGTTTAAAAAATAAAAATGTGTTTTTCTCGAACTTATACTGTGTGAACCCGATTGAAATTCGATTAATCGATTACAGGCATTCGGTTAACCGATCAAAATTTTTAATCGATCGACACCTCTAATAACAATATAGCTTGGATTTTGTTGTCCATGACGTGTCCATTACTTAACTAAATATAATTAATTCACTACCAACTCGGAACACAGATTTTTATGGGTAAAAACGTATAAAAGTTTTACCTTATAGCCTGAACCAGTTTTCACTTTTAAAAAGCTTCTTTAGAGGCTCAAAAGTTCATTTGAAGAAGCTCTGAAGACGTTTTTTAAATGTGAAAACTGGTTTAGGCTATAAGGTAAAACTTTTACATTTTTACCCATAAAAACTTTGTGTCCCGAGTCGGTAGTGAATTAATTGTATTACATTTGCACTTACCTTCTTAGCTATAACGTTTTGTTTATTTTTGTTTCATTCACAAAAATCTGAACCCTTATCTCCCCATAAGAAAATCCTGGCTGCACCATTGAAGCACAAAACGTATGGTGTTCACCAAAATAAAACATGTGTTAAATACAAAAACAATGTCGATTTTAATTACACTTATATAGCAGAATTTCAACTACAATTGTTTACAAAACCTGGTACACGGGTAAGTATACAAGTACTCACTGCATGGTAAACATGGGAGGAATATAAACACAAACAAAATATGAAACTCGGTAGACAAAGCTGTTTGGTATTAACATACTTGTTTCTTACATTGGTTGTTTATATCTGTCAAAAACTTGTAGGATAACATATTAGGAACATTCAGTTTTCAGGCAAATACAGCACAGTGTGTATAAATAAATAAATTCTTGTACATAAAACAGTTGAACAGTTTAATTGAATGTGTTTTATATTAATAACAATATGTTTTGTATAACTACAATGGATGTACCAAAAGTGGATGAAACACAACCATGGTCAACGGCATAAGGATGCATGCAACGGGATACCACTGCATTAAATATCCCAGGCAGGATTCCCAAGTTTAAATATGGCTATGTCCAATACAAAATTGCCCAGTTTCAACTCCCCCAATCAGATAGAGAGAGAGATGTAGCTAATTCGACAAGGCATGGCCTTTAGACGACGATGATGATGGTGATGATGCTATTGTTGAAAAGTCTAGATCACACAAGTGGGTGGTACTAAATACTAACACTGACGTTGGCCCTATTGGGTACTCATTCTTGCAAAACTGACAAATGGTAGGTCACCAATTGAAGTGTGCGTGTTTCTCTTCTTTCTCCAGAGTAAAGTCAATGGTGTATTCTGAGCATAAGGATTGTGCACTAGTCATGCTTGACAATAGTGATGGAGGGAAAAATTGTTGCCAACACATACCAGTGTGCCATGGGAAATCATGACAGGGGATAGTGTTCTGTGAACATAAAAAGGTTGAGAACCACTGAGATAAACTGACCTGCTTGAACTGCAGAAGAATTTCCCTCCAGTATCCAAGATTTTATCCAGAATAATACAAGCCAGCCAGTAACCAAACATGACATCTATTTTTGTGATCACAAAGCTGGCTTTAAGAAGAAAAGATAAATAATCAAGCAAATTTTTATTTTGAAAGAAAAAAATACTTTCAAAATACTGAAAATACCATAAGGAGTGTTATACAATGTTCATTGACTTTCAGAAAGTAGAAGAGAACTGAGGGAAAATTATTAAAAATGGGAGTTGCTGCAAATCTCATAAACATGATAATGTTGAATATCAGGAGGTTGGAAGGAGAGTACTCCAACAGTTTGCTACTCAATCAGTACTGCAGCAAGGAAGAGAATATTCTTTAGAGAAATAAATAGCACTGGAAGAAGCCCTCTAGAAAGTAAGGGTTGTTGACAAAGCCATTTACATAGGCATTAGCATAAATATCCCAGCTTTTGCTGATGACATAGTGGTGACCGCAAGTAACTGAAAGACCTAAGAAAACTGGATAAAGTAGGAGTAAATGTCAATGAAAAGAAAACTAAAGTACCATTAATTAATTCTGAGTGAGAAGTGGAATTCTGGGGAAAGGGGAAAATAAACCAATTGAAATAAAGCTACTCTTCATTTGGAGTAGCAAAAGAATTCAGGTCCCTAGAAACTATTGTTAACAACAAAAATGATGAGGATGTAGAAGTTTCATGTAGTCTTAAAAGTTCAAACAAAGCTCTTTATACATGTAGCAGACTCCTATGTTCTAAATTTCTGTCACATGCCACAAAATTAAGATTATACAAAAAATAATTGATACTGGAGGCCTTTACTTGATGAAAATCCATTATAATTTTAAAGAATTAAAAAAAAACTAAAAACTTGTTTTCTTGATTTTCACTCGTCAATTTATTTAAAAAATAATACACCACGACAGCTGTTTCGGCACACAGTGCCTTCTTCAGATAGTAAGAGCTGACTAGTTACGTACAATAAAATATCACATAAAGCCAGTGCTATGAGAACGATAATCGACTTAAGTTCGATCAATAAACAATACACATTACATATACACAACTATATACAAATTAGAAAGGAACGTACATTTACTTATATAATTTCAAATTTAAAAGCGGAGAGCTATTTAAATCAGTTTGGTTGTTGTTAACTACACGATTGTAAATGTAGCATTGAAAATCATCATCATCGTCATCATCATCACCATCAGCTGTGGCTCTACAGCCCTTGGTGGGACTTGGCCTGCTTCAAGAGTCGACTCATTCTTCCCTATTGCGTGCCCTGGCTTTCCAGTTTCTTATGTTCAGCTTTCTGAGGTCCTCCTCTATCTGATCTTTGAATCTACTTCGGAGTCTTCCCCTTTCTCTACTACCGATTGGATTCTGGTAGAAGATATGTTTCGTAGATTGTCCTTCCTCCATTCTCTCTATGTGTCCAACCCACCTTAACCTGTATATTTTGATTATCCTGACAATGTCCTGGCTCTTTGTAAAGATGGTACAGTTCATAACTGTAGCGCCTATGCCACATTCCATTTTCTTGTACTTCTCTAAATATTGTTCTTAGAATCTGTCTTTCAAAGCAACCTCGAAGTCTCTTGCTATTTTTTATCATCGTCCAGGTTTCTGAAGCATATTTCAGCACTGGCCTGATAAGTGTTTTATAAATTTTGTATTTTGTGCTTCTTGAGATGAAGCTAGATGCCAGGTGCTTTTTTAATCCATAATATGTTTTATTTGCGAGATATATTCTTCTTCTGATTTCAGTGTTGGTGTTGTTAGTGCTGTTTACCTGGTAGCCAAGATATATGAACTCTTTAAAACACAATACATTTTAAAAACTTTTGAGCCCATCAACTAATTTTCGTAAAACCTGGCACACATGTCTATTCTTTTACCCTACAGAACCCTATTGTTTTTAGATTGATCCACACCAAAAATAGGGGGAGAGGCAAAAATTTTAAGTTAGAATTATGAAAAAATCACAAAAGTCCATATTGGATATCAAATTAAAGGAAATATTAACCAAAATATGAGCTTACTGTTTGTATTTAAAAAATTTTTGACCACTAGGGGTCAAAAAGTAAGTGAAAATGTTGATAAAGTCACAAAAATTCATGTGGTGTTTCAAATTGAAAGGAATTTTAACTTGAATCTGAATGTAATGTTAAGTTTCAAATATTTTACAATTTTGGAACACCAGGGCCCAAAAAGGGGTGCCAATAGTTTGATAAAATTGCAACTTCCATGAGGGATATCAAATTAAAGAGAATTTTAATCAAAATCTCAGTACAATGTTCAGTATTGGAAAGTTCAACATTTTTGAACTCAGGGATCATAAATTTGAAAAAATGGTAAAATCCAACCAGACTAAAATGAATTTTCACAGAATTCTGATTTTTTAGAAATTTTACTGTTTACTGTACGATTACTCTATAACTGTTACTTTTCTAAGCAAAAAATAACGGTGTAATCAGGATTTTCATAATTTTTCTGATAACTGAAAAATTATTTAATATCAAAATTTATCCAGTAATATGTGTACTTCCCTCAAAAGAAGACTTGTTTTAATAATAATATGGTAAATAAGATAAATACAAATAAAAATATATCAGAATAAAAAAATCTTTAAATATTGAAATCCTAAATATAAACATAATATCCAGTTTTGTTAGTTTTATTAGCAATCATCTTAACACCAAATTTGTCGTTTAAAACCTGAAGACGGTGGAGACACGGAAAGACTTTGTCAAGAACGAAGTATTTAGCAGCATGGCAATAAGTAGTGACAAAGTTGGTATAAACATAATACCATAAAAAAAAACATAACTACAAAGGACATAAATAAAGGACCATCATAAAGGACATAACTATAAAAAAATGTAAATATAAGCAACTGAAATATTTTGAAATTATAATTAGCAACTATAATTTAATTGAATTTAATACAGTATACTTTAGATAGGCCTGTGTTAAAATGTCTAATGGTATCTGTCCCATTATAATTAATAATTAATTGTAAATTATTGGTTCATGTGTGCTTCAACACACAATCTTAACAAGACACTTCAGTAGGTACAGTTGAGTATACAGTATTTAAAAATATATTAGAGTGTGTGTAATGTGTGCACGCATGTGTGCGCACATGCACGCACACACGTGCATGATATGTATTTTATATTGATCAATCATTCTGGCAAAAACTTCTGTTTATCTGAATTGTATTTTGTAAAAATTAATTTCAGAATAATGGGTTTCATCTACAAAGCAAACCACTGAAATAAATTATATAACGGTATTAAGACCAACCAAATATTTTTATATTGCAGAAATTAATTGTATTTTACTTAAAATAAAGTTATCCTATATAAAGCTAAATGTGTGAAATACAATAAATTATTTTGTTTATAAGTCAAAAAAGGTCTCTTTACTTGTACATATTGGTAATTATAATTTAGTAGTCAATTATGAAACTTGAAAATCATTAAATATATTTCTATGTGACAATCAAAAAATAAAATAAAATAAATATATTAATTAAATAATTCAGAAAAAAATAATTAATTCAATTGTAAATAAAATAAATTATTACATTCACTAATTAATTATTTAAAATAAAACAACTAACTGTTAATTTATTGTTAATTAGTTTTTTCTTAATTCATTATTCATAATGTAAATAAATAAAATTTAATTTATTAAAAAATTGTTTATAAATGTACTTTAAATTTGCAACAGTCTAACATGTTTACAAAAAACAGTTTTTTATTGTAAAAAAAGGACTTACAAATTATGAGAATTATTTCAATTTGTTTAATTATCTTTATATTAACTCTTGATTGAAAAATAAACTAAGATTGTTTGCAGTAACTCTAACATGAAAAACTGTTAAACAGAAACTTTATTTGTGATTTATACTTTTATTTTAATTTAATGCAGGTATTTTAAAATGTTAAATTAAATTTAAAAAGGATTTAATAAAAAACATTTACTTTAAATCGTGCAATTACGTTGGTAATACTGTCAGTTTGAAGTTAAATAGTGCAGCTACATTATAAATCCAAGTAATGGCAGCATATATGTTCACAATTAGCTAGAAAGCTAAACATAGTTTCACTAAGAATAGACTGTATAGCAGCTAGGCCCAGGTTCTCTGCTGTAGCTCTCTGTGGCGTTAGAACTGCTGTGCTCATCTCTCACAAGTATATTAGAGGTACGTCAAAACATTGCTTATACAACACACATGTGACTTGATGGTTTTGTCCTTTGATTATTTTGGCAGTGATTATGTATAACGCTTCCATATGATAATGCAAACTGAGAAACACAGTTTGCTCTAGTTAGCCTAGCAAAATCCTTGACAAACATCTGTGGAATTCAAATGGCGAACAAGTTCATTAAAATTTGTAAAAAAAAAGGATTATCTACTATACACAGATATATAAAAATGTCATTGTAGTATTTTATTTTATGAAGAATAATTTTTGATTTTTTTTTTGTAAAAATATTCTTCTACTCACAATATTAATAATAATTATTATTATTATTTAATACAGTCAATTATACAAATATGTATCAAGGATTAATTGCAATTAATAACTTTAGTTAAACTAACTGAAACCATGTTTCTACAGCAATACACATTATTCACATAGCCAGTCTAGTGGTCACAGTCACAATACCCCACAATAAGGAAGTCGCGTGACATTCACTCCTACCTTTTCCACTTACTCATTCTGATGCAAATAAATTATGAATACTTAATCTCGTTCCTGAAACTACTACAATTTGACTCTTTATGATGAGGTGAATTAACTAGATATGCAATTTTATTCAAATTTGAAATCTAAAAAATTATAATGTATAATTTAACAAAAACATTACAGTTATTATTGTTTTTATTAATAATAGGAAGTCCTTAAATTATTAATGACCATCAATCAATAAACGTTTAGCGAGGATTGGTTAATAGGTAGAGACACAATTTTCATGTTATTTATGTCAATGTTTTGACAGTGTTTATTGTCATCATTAGGACTTGTGTATGGACAATTGAGAAATAATCAAACAAATAAATAAATCAATTAATTGAGCGAATGTGTTTTTGTGTACTGGTATGTATGTGTGTGTGGGGGGGGGGGAGATTCAGCAAAATAATTACTATGCTTTCATATGTAATTAATATCCTTACCTACACACAAGCACATTCACACAATTAACTTATCTGTTTCATGTTTGATTATATCTCTATTGTCCACACATATCGTGATGAAGACAATAAACACTGTCAAAATGTTGACACAAATAATGTAAAAATTGTGACCCTACTTATTGACTGATCCTCGCTAAGCCTTCTATCAGTAAATAATAATAATAAGAAAAAAAATTAATGATACTACTGACAATTATAGCTTTTAGTATTACTAAATGTTATCAGTAATTTGAAGTATTAATATTTATTTTATATTCAAATAATTCACATTATATTCTTCTTTCTTTCTTCCTTTATCCTCTGTTTACTCTTCTTACAAGTGTAGAGTTTCCCAACAAGCCAACAAGTGACTATGGGCCATCCATCTAGATTTTATAAGAATTTTTTTATTTTTTTTGGTGTACAAATTTCTGTATGGAACTATAAAACTTGAACCACACAACTAGGCTTCTGATCTTCTAAGTTTAAATACTTTAGCCTATCAATATTACTTTAAGATTAAATATAAAAGGCTATTGTTTAAGAATCATAATTAATTATATGCAAACTATGTTTTCCCTGGAAGAACCAACAGTTGTCTCGTTATTCCACCAACTTCAGAATATTTTAATTTATATCCAATTCTTCCAGTACTGACTCTGACATGAGTTATGTTGAAAAGGAATGTCAACTGCATGATTCAACTAAATTTTGTTGGAATAGCTGAATAATGGTATTATAACTCTAAACATGGGTGGATCCAGCAAGCAATTTGGGGGGGAGTTGACTTTTGGGCGATATGAAAAGTTGGACCATTCTTTAATGGTCTTCAGTATAAATGATAGGAATAAGTGCAGATAAAAATTCAGTGCATTATTATCAACTCAGTAAATTTATTAACATACAAGTATACAATCATATCTGTGTTTGTCTGTTCACTGTTTTTTTAATAACATTCACACACGGTTTAAAGTGCACACAACTTATTTAAGTTATGTATCAAAAACAAAAATTAACAAGGTGGTAAAGTACAGTTACAATTTATTTAAAGTAATTTTAGAGAAAAACTATGAACTTACATAATGTGATATGAATGTTGTATCATATTTACAAACACAAAACTATTCTTCAATCACAAAACAATGAAAAACATTTTTTTTGATGTGACCATTTAAAGGGAATCCCCTCATAGCTATAAAAGTCTTTATTTTCTCCCCCTGTCTATTTTTGTCACTTGTACGTATTTGAAGAAAGGCTTTCATTTTTTTACTCCTTATTACATCTACCTTCTGATTTCCAGCAGCCATTACTGTCTATCCCTCTATACAGCTTCTTCTAATTCTCTTTCTTCCACTCTTTGTTGATTCCCTCTCGCCAGCTCCTCCTTGGTGTTCCTCTTTTATGACTTTTGTGAGCTGTCCAATTCACAATTTGCTCTAGAAGCCAATCTTTTTACATTCACTGTATATGACCATACCTTCTGAACTGTCGTTTCAGTTCATCTATTATTATATTCAGCATCACCATTATCTCCCGAATTAGGTAACTGAGAATCCTGTCAAGTTATGGTCCCATTTCTTCAGTGGTTCCAGTGAAAAGTCATTCAATGATTTCTTTGCCCTTAAAAAAATGGAATAAAATGGAGTGGTTTAAAAAAATGGAATATGGAGTTGGCAGCAAAAAGGAATAAGAATAGCTAAAAATTTTGGAGGATAGAGTGAAAAAAATGTTGAAAAATTAAAGAACACCGATTGGACAGTATAGTCCAATTTGTATAAAACAAAATGTTTAATAAACAGAGAGAAATGTTAGGTAGGATGCAAAAGTTGTCAGTAGGCCATTGTCTTATAAACCGTAAGACATCCCAGTGTGTGTACTGTGGACACACGCCACGTGTGAACACAAAAGATCACATGTATACCTTAAGACAGAGTCTTGTGAAAAAAAAAATAGATAGCATTCTTAAGACAGTAGGACTCTTTGTAGTTATAAATCACAGTTTATTTACTTTTTATACACATGTATAAATAGAAATGGTTATGAAGGTGACTTGTTCATTCCAGAACATTCAGAGTGCCCTTTTTTTTTTTAAGAAAGTACAATGACCTCTATATATATGTTTTGTTTTCAATTATAAAATTCATTATTCAATGGTATGTATTGCAACGTTACAAGTATTTCAAAAATTACACAAATATATTACCATGTACTCAACGCAACTATGAAGTGTATTACACCTGCCAGGTCGCAGGATTTTTTTATTCTCGTTGCGTCAAGTATATGTAGTTGCACAATAATTAAATAATTTTCTAAGAGGAGGGAGATGTTGTTGACATGAAATAATTAATTAAAACCGTTTCCAAATAATCATACTAAGATTTATTAATGTTAATTGAAAATATTCAAATATTAAAATTTCAAATCTTTGATAAATAAAATATTCTCTTTTATAAGTTTACATAAAGTAACATATAACCTTCTCTGCTGTTCATGACATATTAAAATAAATAATATATAATCTTACTAGCTAAACAGACATGTTAAACAAATTATCTAAAACCTTTTTATTTCAGTGTGTCTGACTGAAAAATTATCCAATTTTTAAATAATAATAGCAACTCATATACAAATAAAAATAATATTAAACTCAAGAATAAAATTACTTGTTGCTATAAACAAAATAAAATAATAACATTTACTTTCAACCTATTATTTAATTCTACTGACACACCCAGATTTTAACATATAGCAGAAGATAAGTATTTTTTAAATTTTCTTATTCAATTAAATTATTTACTTTAACTACTACTTAAATTTAAAACTTTAAGTCTTTATTGTTCATGTATAATTTTCTTTTTGAAAGTTCTTTTCACAAAAAAAAAATATAATTGTTTATTCATCACCTGCGTACATCTGCCGTTACCATTGTGTGTGTGTGTGTGTGTGTGTGTGTGTGTGTGTGTGTGTGTGTGTGTGTGTGTGTGTGTGTGTGTGTGTGTGTCCTGATCCTGAGAATTTGATGATGATGATGATGATTATGCTGATGCTGTGTTCTCTGTCTCTACGGGTTGTTGTTTGTGATGGTCCAGAGTTCTTCCATACATCTTGGTGTGTGTGGTAAAGTGTGTGTGGTCCTGATCGATCGGCAGACCAGCAGCGTGACGTTGTATGAAGATTTCTTGAGTCTGAGACCGCCCCAAAATTGCTGGTGGTATTTATACTGGATGGTGATCTGACAGGTCCAGGACTGTTTTCGACCTGTTAGGTACTGTCACTTCGTGCAAAGCGTCCTTTTAATTACAAATCACTTTTTGGTTCATTTTCACGATTTCGTAAACATACTCATAGCACAAGCGATATCATCGTTTGTGTATTTTTTCCTGGTCACTCACATATAACACACTTATTAATTACTATTTAATTACACTAGTAATTAACATTAAATTACCCAGCCTCTTTATTATTGTACATTTTGCAATAATTTTTATATCATCATATTCGTTAAAAATTCCTTAATGTAATGGTGTCTTTATAATTTGGGTAAGTCTTTGTTGACAGGTTTAAAATGTATTAATTAGGTTATTTTTATCCGGGTAAAACCTGAATACAGCCGTTGCATCACCCCATATTTTCCTGTCATAGCTTGTGTTACACACACAAACACACAAGCGCTGTATTCACGCAGGAGCAGGTGTACGTTTCAGACAATCCTTAGCCTGCATAATATTGTTAAAAACTGTTCATCATATACTTTCTATGCTAGATATTTACAAACATACTGCCCTGGGCAAATATGCAAATATATATATTGTTGCAATATATATACACATACACACAGAGATACACACACATGCACATACACACACACACACACACACACACACACACACACACACACACACACACACAGATAGACAGACAGAGGGCAATCTGACAAGCATTCTACTGTATTTGTATAGTGAGGAGCATTATTTATTATTGATCAAAATAACATTATCCAGGATAAAAGATGTGAACATAATAAGAACATACTGTTATTAGGTTTAAGCACTTCGTTTTAGTAGGCTATATGAAAAAGGCATTGTTAGACAGATGTATGTAACGATTAATGGCATTACATCCATTCGCACTATTAGTTACATAAGTATGCAGGATGGCTAAAAGGATTATGGATAATTAATTTAAATGTTAATTAAATAAATGATATTTGATCATAACATACATTATAACTAATATAAATTAATTAGTAATTAAAACCATATGGTTTTTAATGTGCTCCAAAACAAGTTTGAACACTTTGTGCAGATGGTTTATGCTGCATTAGTCAGTGGTCTCAAACACTGCTGAAGTCAAGGTTTGAGAGTAAATTATGGGGATGTCTTTATACAAATAGCACAGCGGTACCAGGATGTATTACTGCAGTCCAGCAATTATGTTACTAGCTATAATCAGTCAGCACTTGGTTATTTTTTGTAACAGCAGTTCCTAATCATTCTTTCATTAGGACAGTTCATAAACAAACATTGTCAAGCACCTGCTGAAATTTAATAGGGCAAGTGCATTGCAAGAGATATTCTGAGATCACTGCTGCCTAACTTGACTGTGAGCAGAGGCAAGACAAACATACAATATCTCCAATAACACCCTAAGAGAAAGTCTGGGATGTACAGAACACACTAGATGGAAGATGTCATGTTGAGATCTTCAAGAAATGGAATCCAGTACCATGTTTGACAACAGGGAAGTTGAAAAATAATTATATTTCATTAATATTATATGAAGTAACATTTAAAAAAAAAATCGGTATGGAGAACCATACATGACTTCCATGCCGTAAGATTTATGTTTAAAATAATTTACTTGAATTCGGTTCGTAATTTCTAGAAAAAAAACGCCCACCCTCACACTAATTTCACTATTTATAGATATTTTTGTTATTATGGGGTAGTCGTTTAATATAATGTTATTTTCAGTCACTTTATCCATAAAAATTAGGTAGGCTTACTTTATTCTTATAAAGAAACCGAACTACGCAGATAAGCATCCCTCCCCCGAAGCGCTCCGAAGTCCTCATGGACCCTGAGCATCTTGCAGAGGGTTCATTCCCGTAAAGACGAAAAGTCAGTGACATATAATGGTCTATGAACCATTCCTCTGTAAACACATGCAGTTACACTGCCCAGTGATCCACAGGAAGCAAATCGCTATCCACGCTGGACACATTTTCGGCTTGCACACGTTGTGTTGGTGTGGGTTTCGGCACTTTCCATTTAAAAAGCGTGCAAATGTAAGAAAGTAAACATGACTGAGGCCAGAAATAACGTGAATTGTGTGTGTGTGTGTGTGTGTGTGTGTGTGTGTGTGTGTGTGTGTGTGTGTGTGTGTGTGTGTGTGTGTGTGTGTGTGTGTGTGTGTGTGTGTGTGTGTGTGTGTGTGTGTGTGTGTGTGTGTGTCTTGCCTGCCTTTTTATTGTGGTAATCATAATAATAAAATAGAAACATAAACATTACATAATTGGGATATGCTTGCCTGCCACGAACGATATATTTTCTCTCATACATGATTTAAATTAAAATGAAAAAATATAGAATTTTTTTAAAGTGAAATTAAATGTTTCCATAGAAACTACTTCTTTGTTGTCAATAATGTATTACACATATAAAACTTACAAAATTTACTTCCTCCATCACCAACTACAATTTTAATTTATAAAAAATCGGTATGGAGAACCATACAAGACTTCCATGTTGTAATATTTATGTTTAAAATAATTTACTTGAATTCGGTTCCGTAATTTCTAAAAAAATATCGCCCACCCTCAAACTAATTTCACTATTTATAGATATTTTTGTTATTATGGGGTAGTCATTTAATATAATGTTATTTTCAGTCACTTAGTCCATAAAAATTAGGTAGGCTTACTTTATTCTTATAAAGAAACCGAACTACGCAGATAATCATCCCTCCTACGAAGCGCTCCAAAGTGACTCATGGACCCTGAGCATCTTGCAGAGGGTTCAT